>RJWH01000074.1:565477-598067 GCA_004363575.1 Solenodon paradoxus
GGGGGGGGGGGGGGGTTGGGTTTTTTTTTTTTTGGATTCTAAAGCAAACTTGACAAGAGGTAGTTTCCTAAACGTTAGTTGCAAGGTAGAATTTGAAAATTTATCAATGTATACCCTACAAACTTGCAAGCAAACTTCAAAAATAGTTTTGATTTTGTAGATTCTCTGAAGAAGACTGGGAGACCATCCCACCCCCTCCACAGGGTTTTCTGGTCCACATGTATAGAACTACTAGCTTATAGTGTATTTTTTCAACCAGCTCTTTAAACCAAGGAATGCTGGTTTTCCAATGATAACAGATGTGTTTAAAAGGAAACTTCAAAAAGGAGATTTAAATAAATGTATTAGATAACAAACGGTAGGTTAATTAAGAGGAAAAAAGTGGGAAAGTTTGGAAAACAATAAAACAGTACGTTCCTGTAAAAGCTACAATTTATTGTATTTGTAGGAAAGGAAACTACCTAGACAATGCTCCCTCAGCTAATCTCTTGGCTGGCTCCCTCTGACAGCGACATTTTTATATGTCAGCTCTTCAGAGAGGTGGTCCCCAACAAACTCAATAAAAGGTTTTATTAAAGATTTTTTTCCAAGTGAATTTAATTACATGGCTGGAATATTCTGATATGATTGATACCTTAAGATAATTGTACTTAAGTAACAGAGCAATGTATCAAATGGTGGTTACTGATAAGGACAAATATTACTATTACTGATTATTATATAATTCCTTTTTTACTTAAGGCTTTAGGGTAGTAGAAAGGTAAATTACATCCTGAACATAACCTGAAATTTACAATACAATAACCTGTCCTATTTAATCACAAGGTTAGTCTTCCATCTTGTTAATGATAAAAGAATTCAAACAGAGCACTCAGTAGATTGCATAATTAAAAATGATCAGACTCCATGTGACACCAAGATGTCATTTAAATGATCCTATCTGTTCCAAATCTGAAATTTAAATAACACTGTAATGTAGCATTTTCTAGTAAGAATAGTCTCAAAAACTATATATTTTGTTAATTTAAATTTCTGAATTATATTATTACTTATAGTTGAGTTTATTTTAGGTTTTCTAAGTGCAAAGTACAAAATGTATTAACTTATTCACTTTTTTGTAAATGTAAAGTCAGATATTTCAGCTTTATTCGGATATTAAAACATTTACTCCTGTATTGAAACTGGATATTTATAACATTTTTTTTTCCTTTGCTGTATAAGTAGCTGCTTTCTAGCTTATACAACTGTTAACACTTTGCAGTGAATTATTTTGTGCCATGCAAAATGAATACTACATGTTTCTGATAAATTATATTGAACCAAAGGAAACTGTCATTACTCCAGGTCAGAAATGGGGAAGTACAAGAAACTTCGTATGGTACAATTGATTGGGTGGTATATTAAAGTCAAATACTAAGAAACTGATGCTAAGGAAGAACTTTTCTTTCAAATTTTCAAAAATAAATAGCCATAAAAAGGTCCTTCTGTACTAATATTAATTCACTGAAAAGAATATTGATTGCCTAGTAGTGGCAACATTATATAAAGGACTCCAGGACTTAACAAATACTAGTGAATAGGAATCTTGCCCTTAGGGAAGTTTGCATTATGTTAGGTAAATGACATTGTACTGAACAATACAGAGTAGAAAGATAAGTATGACGACTGAGTGTAGCCAAATACAAGATTACTTTCACTTGCCCTTTGAAGCAAGGTAGAAATAAATAAAAGGGTGCAACTAGCTGGTTTAATTCTCCTAGGGGTATCATAGGCTTATTTTAAGTTATCTTCACAACCTCGCTCAGGCAGGCACCCCTGATACCGGCGGTGGGGTGGGGAAAATGCCGGTTCGTAGAAACATGCCTTGCTCAGAGGTTACCAGGCAGTTCATCTCAGACCTGTGGAGGCTTTGCCTCACCTGACGGTCCTGACGACGAAGTACACCAGCACCGCGCAGCTCACCACCATCAACACAGTCAGGGCGCGTTGGGTCATGGGCTTGTCGCTGGGGTTGGGGCTCACAGCCAGGCCGCCACCCACAGAACCTTCCTCCCCTATCTTCCCTCCCATGTTGCCCTCCACCAGCCCCGCCCCGAGGCTGCTGCCATTGCGGTTCTCCGCGCCCCGCGGCCCAGCGGCTTCGCCAGAAACTTGGCCCGGGGAGTGGGCGGCGGTGGGGCCCGGCGGCAGGGGAGGCAGGGTTCGCGGACCCCGGTCCTGAGGCCCGGCGTCCGGAGCGGCCTCGGCCGCCTGCAGCAGCACCGCCAAAGGCCCTCTCGACCCTGGTACCAGGATCATCAGCAAGAGGGTGGAGACCAGGAGGCGGCCGAGGCTGCAGCTACAGCGTGGGGCCTTCATCGTCCCCGGACCGCCCTCTCACCACGCGGGAGCCGCCAGGCCCGCCGCCCGGACTCCAGGAGGTACCATGGGAGCAGTCCAAAATGAGGAAGGGGTGACCAAGTCGGGGGTGGAGGCTGGCTGGTGGCAGGTGGCAGAGGCAGCGGTGGCGGCAGCTGCGGGAAAAACCGGAAGTTCGTACATCTCAGCGGCCACTGCTGCTATGGACGCTTTCAGTTACTAATATCTAGGGCAGGCGCGTTCAGTGACGTCAGGCGCCAAGGCCGTCTGCTCAGGCGCCGTAAAGTAAGCAAGGGTTATGTGAAGTGTGTGGCAATTGTACGTGCGAAAACTGTCACAGATGGAAGGAAGCTCAAAATGTGAGTTTCTTACTGAACAACTGCAGAAATACAGTTAATCGATGACTAATATGGACTTGACGTTTTCCTCAGTTACACACATTTTGAACCAGTTTCTTCCTACCTCTACAACCCTGACCTCTCCATTCCTTTAGAGCATTCACATTAGAAAGCATGTAAATTCATTCTTTGCTCTTTTGAGATGTAAACCTTTGTAAAACTTCTTGCTAGTTTTACAACCCAGGGTTTTTTGTTTTGCTTTTTGAATTGGGATCAGCAAAGAGGACAGCACCCCTTAGGTCCCATTCTCTGTGGACACATAGGAACCTCATTTATGCTGTCAACTCCTCGGAGTAGTAAAACCACCTCCTGTCATAAAGATGAGAGAAATGCTAATTTTTCCTTTGGGTAAAGCCAATTAACAAACAAAGGCATTCTCTCACGAGTTCTTTGTTTCTTTCTGGAGAGTTGAGCTCAGGAAAAGTCCTGCCCCTCTTCACTATAGCAATCTCAAACCTTTTACTTGTTTTAACTTTGACATCAGTATCTTGGAACTGTGGTTTAATAGCAACAACAAGCCTTGTCTTTCAAAATGGCCTTTAGAAGATTAAGTGCATATTTGTAATTAAAGAATAATAATAATTCAAATTATTCAGGGTTTCTACTCCTTGCTTAGAACTTTGCTTAATTCTGAGCATTGGATAATAAACAAGATGTATACCTCTCCTCATGTTTGTGTTTTAGTGGAGATAGCACAATAAACAATTACCCTCATTCTGAATTCTGAAATATGTTCATGAGAGACAACTACGAGACCTGAAGTAAAAAATCTGTAAAGGACTACGACTGGTAGGGTGAACAGAATAGTGTCTTTTAACTACTTCAAGTAGCAGAGTAATGCAGTTTTTCCTGCCTGTTAGGATTGCAGGGACTAGACATCTTCATGTATGAAGAAAGCCGCTGGAGAAACAACCAAATTTCAGCTTCAAACTGTTGTTTATCAATGATAAAGTGGCCCCTCTGATTGCTTATCTGCTTACTCAGAATCTTATTCAGTGCTATACATAAAAGATTGGTATTTCATGCCACTTCCCTCCATTTCTAAGTAGAGTCCAGTATTCAACATATCCCTGATCCCAAAGTATATCATTCTTTCCTCCTTACCATATCTCATTTTACCATGATAAAATCTTGATTAGTGGCATAATTATTCCGCTCAGGTGTTCAAGCAGAAAACCCTGGAGTCATCTTTTATTTTTGACTTCTCATCTGCAGTAATCCCATCCAATAATTGGTTCATGCAAGTGCTCAGTTCTGAAGAAAGAATCACACTAGTAGTTCCGAAAGATGAGAGCATGTCGTGTTTTAATGTTTCTCAAAATGTGACTCTTATTCAGAATTAGAAAGGAGATTTGTTTAAAAAGGAAGGCTGTAAGTCACTATTTCAGAAATTCTGAGGCAGAGTATTTGGGAGTAAGGACATTGACTATGTGTGTATGTTGAATAATCTCTCAGAGTAATTTTCATTTAAACAAAAGTATATGAATTTCTTTTCCTTCGCCACCTCATCCAGATATGAGATCTCTATTACCCATTTTTTCCCATCAATCCACTCTTTTCTATTCGTTGCTTCTGACAAGGAATCATTTTTATGTTGCTAAGACTTTAGCAGACAATAGCCTGCTTGACCTTATTAAATTCTGTATATTACTACCCGGGTACACCTCCAAAATCAGATATCTGTTAATAACAAACAAAAAACCAGTAAGTTTCTATTTTTCAGAGGTTCTAAATCCTTAGTAATAGTAATATAAAGCAGTTTGTAAATTATTATGTTATTTTATAAATACCATATTATTTGTAAAGTATTATCAAATACTATTTTTTAATTAATAATAGGAACTTGGAACATATTTCCACAGAGAAACTATTGTATTTTGCCTTTAATATAAAATGACAATTTGGGCACACATGTCTATGAAAGTGACTAGTTGTAAAACTAAGGATAATGAGTATTTCTGAATTTTGTCTATTGATTTTTTTCTATTAATTATACTACTTGTTCATTTACTTGTTTTCAGTTGTCTTGCAAATAAGTTGTAAGTTCAAATAAGCACTAGAGATTTAAAAACATAAAGAAGAAAACAATTCGAAACAAGGACTTTATATCAGTTAATTGGCATACTAGGAAAAATACCATTTTTCTGGAGAAAAATTTATCAAGGAACATCTCAGTTTACAGGACAACTTTCTTACAGGGAAATATAGCTCAAAATCAGTGGCCTTCTCAATCCATCTGTCTGGTATTAAATGATAGCTTTAAACATTAATTAATGCACTAGATGCCATATTATCAAATGTTAAATCATCATCTTGTTTAATCCTCACAAGAAGCCTCATTATTATTCTTATTTTACAATTAAGAAAAGTCAGACATGGTAATAAATCTAATCAATATCCAGAGGCAAAAACAACAGAGTTGGGTATTTAACCTATACAGTCTAGCAACAGAATTGGGCTATCCCCCCTGTATTTTTTCTTCTGCTAATCAAGGTTTCCATGATTTGGGTCTATTTTACTGTCTCAATCAACTATTAATGTAATAATGCTGGATAACTGATAACAAAAATGTCAATGGCATATAACAAATAAACACGTATTTGCCAAATGTCTTTGGTTTGAAATTGACTGATTTAAGCTGATCTTGCAGACTTAGCTCTGGGCCACAGGTTTAGTTCAGCTTTACTCTAGGCACCTCTCATTCTTCTGGGATCAAATGGCTATCTGAACCATGGTCTTCATAAGTCTAAGATCATGTTTTCCTGAGGCAGAGTAGGTGAGTGGAAGGGGAAGGGGTATAAGTATTATGAGAAATTAGGAGCCTATTTGTCTTTTTCCTTGCTGTCTTCTCAGCTCCCTCCTCCACCTACTATTTCTCCTTTTTTTTTCTTTTTTCTTTTTTTAAAGAATGTCAAGAGTTACCCAAAAGCCCCACCTGTTTTCCTTGACATACATCTCATTGGAGGACGTTGTGTCCCATGACCACTACTAGCTTCCACTAATCTAGGAATTTTAACGTTTAATTGGACATGGTCACTAGCTAAATTGTGCTTATGTTAGCAAAGAAAAAAGAGGAAAATTAGACTGAAAGGCATTTTGTTTTAACTTCAATCTAAAGAGGACAAGGTTCAGCAAGAATTCTCTGGTATTCATATCTCCTAACCTAAGGAGAGAGAAGGTGGGGAATTGGCTCATCTGTAAAGGTTTTTCAAGCTTTATGTCACAGGAGGAATCTTTTATGCTTTAAGTGACAGGGGGCTTCCACTTCAGGAACTGTCTATATCCTCAAGTTTAAAAGGAAAGTGAGGTCTATAGTCTGGAAAGTAAAATATGAATTAATCACAAAACCAGAAGAGCAAGAGAATGTTCAAATCCAAATGTGAAGACAAAATTGAATGCTAGACAACAAAGGAGCAACAGTTCAAGAATATTAGTGTTATTGGTGTAGGCAGCATATAATCAAGTAGTATTGATGGGGAGGGGGGCGGCTCTGGGGTTCGGCTGCAAATGGTTCAAGAAAGAATTCTTGAGTGTTAGAGTGCAGTTTCATAAGTTTAATAGAGAAAGTGCAGAAGAAAGAAAACAAAAGCAGAAGATAGAGTCTCCTGAGCAGGTAGGGCTGCACTGCAGACTGGAGCTGTTTGGCTTTATACTCTTGGGAAGGGGCTTCTGTGTGGACTCCCTTTCCAGTGTCTGTAATTAGCAAGAGAATAGAACTCACAAAGAAGTTTGAAAGAGGAAGTGAGAGGATTTTCCAGGGAATCCTCTTGATCTGTGAAGTGGCCTCTGGCATTCTGGTGGTCCCCTCCTTGTTGTTTTGGGGAAAACATTAAGTTGATGATTGCAGCAATCTTTCCAGAGGTTTTAAGAGAGAAGGTTTGGCCTCTAGTGAGTGGCCAGGAAAGGGCCTATCTGGTGTGATTCAGGCCACTCAAGGTCCCCCCTGGCCTTTTGGGGACCCTACACCCTCCTACAATTTAAGCAGTTTCTAGATAACCAAAAGCACAGGGTGCCTACCCTGTTGATTTCAGAAGCCTGTAAAACTACTGAAGAGATTGCAGAGAGGCAGCATCCAATTCTGAACTCACACTCTATCAGTATCAAAAGTAAATATTAGGATTAAATATCTTAAAAAAATGTACCAACAAGGGGTTATGGTTCTGTTACAGGTCTCTCTCAACCAACAAAATCCAAATGGTGCTCTTTTAGAAGTAGTAAAGTGAACTTTGTTACTCACGGGCCAGATATAGAATCTGAGCCCCGAAATGCTTTTGGGATGCATTTTTATCGGTGAGGGCAGAAGGGGAAATGTGTGAATTAGAACGGTAATTACAAACAGAATTCAGTTATTCATTTGTGAATTCCTCACATGGATGACACACAGGATTTACATAATTGAAGATGCACATAGTGTTTCATTCTCAGAAAGGGGTCCCTTTTTAGCTAGTCAGTAGCTTCCAATCAGTCTGGACTTTCAGGCACCTGGTGACTACGGTTGGTCCTCAGCAGCTGGAAACTGGGGTGCAGCTTCCTTTCTTCTGTGGTTCCAGAGAGGAAAGAGACAAGATGAGCTCCATAGTTGTCCTCCATCTTGGCCCAGGGAAAACTTTCCCAGCTGCAGTGTAGTAACCCATGGGATATCACTCAGCTCTCAAAAAAGATGGTATCATGTCATTTGCAACAACATGGATGGACATATAAGGAATTATGCTTAGTGAGATAAGCCAGAAAGAGAAATATAGATATGGTATGATTTCACTCATGTGGTATATAGAGAAACCAATCAAACAAATTAAACAAAAATAGACTTTCAGCCTATAGAATCAAATTAGTGGTTTCAAGGAGAAAGAAGGAAAGGGACAGAGAAATTGGATAGAAGGGATCATTTATAATGATGAGGAAAAACTGGATTGGTGATGGTAAACAATGTATTATAATAGATTTTGATTTACAATGATGATGAACACATCTTAAACCTGTGTAATATTGTGATATAATATCCATTTGATAAGATTAAAATTTTTAAAAAGAAGCAGAGAGGAGTGTTTGAACTTCTGAAAGCCTTGGAATCTGAGGGGGAGGATATTAATAGGAATCTGTGGACATCATATTTTTGTTTTTCCGTTTGTTTTTTTTCTTGTATTCTGACAATGTTAGATACTTCACAACATACTCTATTCCAATGCATAGGATTTCAGTATCCTTCAGAAGCATAATTAGAGGAAATTGTCAGAATTGTTAAGTGTTTGTTTCAGGAACTGATAATGATGGAGCTTCTAGAAAACCATTTAATTATAATTTTTTTGGAATCAACCGTTGATACTTCACAAGGCTCATTAAGTTACCATGATTCCCAGGCCTGTTCTACTTGTCCCTGTTCATTAGGTCTTTAAATTTGAAAGGAATATAAGATTTTTTTTTTAAACTATTTTAATAGAGAAAATGTGTTTCTACAGTTACTAACTTCAAAAATACAGAATTTTTATCTAATTATTGGTGGCTTCTGTGGCCATGTCTTGCTGACATTCATATAATATGCTTTATGGCAATTGCCATTTAGCTGGAACACTTTATTGAAAAAATACTTTTATGGTATTAAATATTTTCTGCATCTCTGTCAATAAGTTATTTCTAAGGGAAGTATACTAGTGACTTCTTTTTAGGATATTATATATACAGAGTCTTTCTGTCTTAAAATTTAAAAAAATGTTATATGGTTGGTTGAAAAGCAGAAGTAAATAGAACTGAGGCAAATACTAAATAACTCTCATTGGTTCTAGCTGAGCAACCAACCCAGAGAATAATAACTGTTGGAAGCAAAGCTAAGAATGTAACTGAAGTTCAGGAAAGAACACAGGGGAACATATGAGACCAGAGACAAGTATAGAGTAAGTTAATATAACCCTTGCCTTCCACTCATTGCCATCATCACTGAGGAGAAGGCTGTGCTCCACAGAAGAGGATTATATAGTGAACATTTCTTCCTTTACATTGATTTAGTGCTTCTGCCACCCCATGCAGTATTTAAGATTCCTACTATGAGAGATAGTGTATGTCAGTTAACCTAAAAAGGGAGATCAGTCTAAGTTTTGATGGGAAAATGGAAAGAGATTAATATTTATTAGATAAGTCAGTTATACTGACTTAATCATCCTTACCATGAATGTCACCAAGTAAGTTTAAAACTGCACTTAGTGGATATTGGGAGAGTACTGAGGCACTGAAGAGTCCTTGGGCTAAGGGACCATGGGGCTCATACTCTATCTCCTGCTCACTTCTATTAGCCTCCTTGGTGTAATGTGCAGTTTGGTGGTTGCTAATTATGATGAGACAGGGGAGAGAGTGAAATTCATAGCTTGAAGACTAAAACAGAATAAGCACCTAACAATGAAAATAAAAATTCTCCAAGGTAAAAGAATACACACCTTTGTGAGCAAAACTTGCCATTTCTTAATTGAGTCAAAATTTGATATTTATTGTAGTCAACATACTTTTGTTTTTAATCTCCCCAAGATCTGATGTAGTTGTCATTGAAATTTAAAATCAGTCATTAATGTGGAAGGATATGCTTGATACTACACAAGAGACAGAAATATGATTAGTGCCTTGATATCATGAAAACCTACTTTATATTAAAAATATTTTCATTTTAATAGATAGTCCATTTGCATGGTTCGAAATTCAAAATGATCAAAAGGATATTGTAAAAATCTTTCATCCCTATTCACCAGATAAGCAGTTCTTCTCTCAAAGATTCTTGTGTATTTTACAGGTATACATGTGTGTGTATAGATAGATAAATACACAAATATGTATGCACACATATATGTGTACATATATTCATATATATCCAGATATATACACATGTATGCATATATGCTTTAAGATAGATGTAACATCTATAAAAGACTTTAACACAAAATGAAATGATAGTTTTCTTTAAATATCTTGGAGATGATTCCATAACAATACATCATGAGATTTTTCATATTGTTTTATTCAGGACTAATATATGACTTTGTCGCTGTAGGCACTTTCCCCTTCTTTGTTTTTTTCTCCATTGAAAAACAAAATTAAAGGTTATTTTTATGGCTATTTGGCTTTTATAAAGATAATCCAGGATGGACTCATTATTCTTTATTATTATTTTTTGTTTCTTATTTTAAAATAAAATTAATGTGTGTCCATGGACACTTAAAAGTTTGTGAACTTTAGACGTTATACCAATTGTGACAATTGAAAGATTAGTCAGTTCTAGTTATATTATTATAAAGTTTCCATAATAAGGACAGTCATTAATATTAATTTATTAGCTCTCCATTTATGGACAATAAATTGTTCCCAAATGTCTTGGTAGTAAAGTGAGTTTGCAAACCACAAGTTAAGAGTTAAACAAAGAGATGCAACCAAACATATTTGCATACTCTTTTAGAATGGTACGACTTTTTTTTTTTTTTTTTTAAAGAGAGGTGCAAGTAGGAATGAAGGTGAGTAGGGAGGAAGACAGAGGAGAAAGCAACACTCTATTTTTATTTAGTTGTTCACATTGGTTGTTCCCCTGGCTTGGGTTTTGGACACTGGACCTTGGGATGTATGTGGGACAACTCCCAGGGTATACCAGACTGCCAGCTACCAGAGCATACCCAGAACCATCTTTTAAACTAAAAATATTGTTATATTTGTGTTCTTCTTTTTGTTTTTTTAGTTGATAGCAAACCAGGTAGCTACCAAGTGCTACCTACCCATCTTAAGTAGCCTTATTGTCTCTCATGATTTTTATTTTCTTTTTTCTCTCCACACACTATTCCCTTTCATCCCATCCTTATATTTTCACTCATATAAATACTTCTGTTTTCTTTACACTTATTCTTTCTTTCCTTTCCTTTAAGCTTGTTTTAAGGGCTTATTTAAACAGTTTGGTAGAATTCAGCCATTAGAAATGTAACAACATTTGCCCTATATTATTATTTGAAAAATGCTTGCAGAAAATTTCTTTTGTTTCTGTACTTAAGTAAGTTCATCTTAAATAACTACATGATGTAAAATGTCATAAAAAAAAAATCAAATTGTTTTACATCCTGGGTTCTAAGAAGCTCATCAACCGTATTATGTCTTTGTCTTCATCCTATACTTTACCTGTTTCTTGATAACTCTTAGATCTATCTAATGATAATTTTAGCATTCACATGTAACTCTCAGGGTAGACTTAACTCAGTATGACTTCTCTAAGTGAGATATTTTTTCCCAACTATTTTTATGTTTGTAGACCAGGGACTGAAATTAAGCAGTCCAGGAGGGGTAAATAAATTAATATATAATCAAAAATAATGATAACCCTTTGTAAAAATAGAGGTTGTTACTTGTTTTCATTTTTTTCTTATGATAAAAGGAATAAGATGCCTTTTAAACTATGATAGAAATGCATATATTTACATTGTCATTTTTCACTTAACAAATAAATAAAATAATTAAAACAACAAATATATGTAATCAACACTGAAGAAGAAATTAAATATATATGTAAACTGTCAAACTCATTGGTAAGCAATTTAAAGTTTCTTTGTAAAATAAATTGTAACTGCCTTGTTATTTAACTGGAGTTCCTGGCACATACTGAATGTTTAACAAATATTGGTTAATATAAAGAATAAAAAAGAAAGATTTCTTATTTTAAAGTTTGGATAATACTCATATTTCTTTCATTCATGTATTGCAACTCTCAGGTTAATGAAATTTCCTCAGGTTAATTGTATTTTGTTGAAAAATACAATTTTATTAAAAAAATAACACAAACTACATCTTCAGTTATTTGTTTGTAGAATCTTAGCACTATAATGGATCACAGGAAGAAATGTAATCCCTTAAATTTCATAGACGAACAAAGAGATTGTATGCTTTTTGTACTGGAAAAAAAGACTATTTAAAGGCAAGACTAAATTCAAATGTCCTAATTTTTTAAATCAGACTCTTTTGTACTACTGTTTTGTTTTGTTTTTTGATCTGTCATTGATACTATATCTGATAAAATGATTGAATAATAAGGATTTCTTCCCTGATACCCATAAGCTTAGAATATTTTTTAATTTGAAATTCCTGTAAGAACTTTAAAAATTAAATGTTAGATTTTAAAAATTCTAAATGAAGCTAATATAGTCAAAATTTCTTGATTTTATTTGTATTAAGCCGTTAAAAATCATTCACACCTTAGTGAAATTTGTAATTGTGGTTTGAAGACCACTTTTGACAGTTAATTAACAACAATAAATGATTCTATTTCCTGAAGAACCTTTAAGGGTACAAAGAATGTCAAAAGATAATAGGTATTATAGGAAGACTGTATAAATATTGCTGTCTAAAGAAAAGAACCATGAATTTTCTTTTAAAATTCAGCATCAAATATGCTTTCTATATAAATGTTTTACTTCAATGCTAATAAAGTTCAAGCTTCCACACTCATTATCACTCCCAGAAATCACCAATGACATACCACAAAGGGGGAATTTGGGTAGTTCCTCAGAGAAGAATTTCCTTCCCACAAACAAGTTGCAAACTCCTAATTTTTATTTGTTTATTTATTTATTGTTGGAACAAGAATGTTTATTTCTCTCAAATTCAAGAATGTCTAGTTAGTAAGACTGATACTACACCAAGATTCTGTTTTCCTGATTGGCTTCCATTCAAAAGATCTCATTTTTAAAAATAGCTGCTGGATTCCAGAATCCCAAGTGCATTACAAACAGCAAAAGAACCAGTAGCAAAAAAGCAAACAAATAAACAAAATGAAAACAAGTCGGTCTCAGATGCCACTTCTAGTCCCACTCTTTTGACCAGAATTTAGACATGTAGTTTCTCATAGTTTGCTGTAGAGACATCTGGGAAATGCATGATTCCAGGCTGCTGTGTGCTCAGTTAAAAATAGAAAGTTCACAAATCATTTGCTTTTTTCTTTTTTAAAAGAAATCTGTGCTGTGCTTAGCACATTATAGAGATGTGACATAATACAACAGAAATCCTTATTTGATTTCTGATGCTACTCTGACTCATATGATTCTACTATTTTGCATACCATACCTTAGATTTTCCATTTGACAATACCTTGTTCTGAAAAATTTATACCTTGCTTAAAAATGTTATGTTTTTAATTCATCTGAATAAAGTTGTTATTTGATATGAATTTTTCCTTTAATATTTATTTATTTACATTTCTATATGTATATTAGGATAGTGAATTTGCATTCCATTCTCTATGTATTTCACACCAAACCTAGCACCCAGAGTTGTAGTACCTTTTACTGCCACTTCATTTCCTTCTTCCTTCCCTCCCTGCACCTCCTTCCCAGGAAGCAACTGATTTGCTTCCTCTGAAATTTGTTGAGATGTATCTGTTTATTTATTATATCTCTTCATACTACACGTATAAATGGAACTATCCTGTATTTCTCTTTTTATTTCCAGCTTATTTCACTTAGTATGACCCCCTTTAGTTCCGTACTTCTTGCAAAAGGCACAATTTCATCTTTTAAAATCACTGCATAGAATTTCATTAAGTATGTATACTATATATAGTTTCTTTACTCAGCCATCTGTTGACAGGCATTTAGGTTTTTTTCCGTCTCTTGGCTAGTGTGCATCGTGTAGCTATGACATAGAGATACCTATGTTTTTCCTTAGTGTTTTTGTTTTCTCTGTGTATATGCCTGGAAGTGGGATTGCTAGATCAAATGATTGATTTATGTTTATTTTCTGAGGATTCTCCATACTGTCTTCCCAAGAGGTAGCACTAATTTATATTCTCACTCACAGTAAAGAAGAATTTCTTTTGCTCCATACCCTCTTAACATTTTTTTTTCAGTCTTTTTGATATCGATAATTCTCACTGGTGGGAGGTGATAGCTCATTGTGTTTTTTATTTTCACTTCTCTAATTGTCAGTGATGTAGAGAAAAAAGTGTCCGTGCTTCTCTCGAAATGTATTTATTCAGCTCCCTGTCCATTTTTTGAGTAGGTTGTTTGTTGTTGTTATTGAGGTAAATGAGTTTTTTAATATATTTTGCAGATTTAGCTCTTGTCTACTTATGTGAATTTCTGCTTCCATTAGTGGATTGTCATTTTGTTTTGGTAGTGGTTTCTTTCTCTGTACAGAATTTTTTAGTTTGATATAGTCACAATTGTTTAGATTTACTTTTGTTTCTTTTGTCATTGGTGTCACTTCCCCAAGATGTTTTTGAGGTTGATGTCATGAAGTATTTTTCCTACATTTTCTTCTATGTATTTTATGAATTTTGGTCTAAAGATTGGGTCTTTGATCTAGTTTGAGTTAACTTTATGGATGATGTTAATGGGCAATCTAGTTTGTTTTTTCATGTGTCTGTCCAGCTTACCTGCACCATTTGTTGAATAGACTTTCCTTCCTCCACTGCATGCTTTTGACTCCTTTATTGTATGAATTGTCAGTACAAGTGTGAGTTTAATTCTGGACTCTTAATTTTATTCCACTAATCTGTTGTCTGGCTCCCCCCACCCCCCCCCAATACCATACTGCTTCGATGGCAATTGTTCTGTAGTATAGTTTAAAGTCAGGGAGTATGAGCTACAATTTTTTCCCTTGGGGATAATTTTGACTATTTAAGCCTTTTTATAGTTCTATATAAAATTCAGTTTATTCAATACTTTGGAATTTTGATAGGAATTGCATTAAATCTGTTTACTGCTAAGGGTAGGATGTTCCTTTAAACTGTATTGATTCTTCCAGTCCATGAACACCAAATATTCTTCCATCTGTCTGTGTCTTTTTTTTTTTTTGCTAATATAAATTTCAATGTAGAGGTCTTTCCCTTTCTTTGTTAAGTCTGTTCTCAATTATTTTATCATTATATTTTTAATAGTGTTTAAAATTTTTCTCTTCCCTCTTGTTCATTATTTACATATAGGCGTGTTACTGATTTTCGTGTATTGATTTTATATCCTGCCACTTTGCTGTATTAATTTATTGTTTCCAGCAGTTTTTTAGCGTAGTCTTATATTTTCTAGTTATAGTACCATATCATATGTAAATAATGAGTTTTACTTCTTTTCTGAGTTGTAATCCTTCAATGTCCTTTACTTGCCTTCAGTGGACAAGACTTCCAGACCTATATTGAATAGTAGTGGTGACATTGGGAAACCTCGTCTTATTCCAGATCTTAGGGGAAAACTGTTTAGTGTTTCACCATTGTGTATGATTTTTGTCTGCAGTTTTATTATATATAGCTTTTATTATGTAGTTATATTATAGCTTCTATTCCCATTTTTTTTTTTTTTGAGGACTTTTATCATGAATGAGTGTTGAATCTTCTCCAGTGTATTTTTCTACATCTACTGATATGATAACATGAGTTTCGCTTTTCTGTTTGTTAATATGATATATTACATTGATTGATTTGTCTGTACTCAGCCATCCCTGCATCCCTGGTATAAATCCCATTGCATCACAATGTATAATTTTTTTGAACATGCTGTTGATTTGGGTTTTCAAAGATTTAGTTGAGAATTTTAGTATCTGTATTCATCAGTGAGACTGTTCTATAATTTTTTTTTTCTTTTGGTGCCGTTCTGTCTGATTTTATAATAAGGGTAATAATAGTCTCAATGTATTTGGGAGTTTTCCCTTCTTTTATATTTTGTAGAAGAGTTTAAAGAGGATGGAATTAGCTCTTTGAATTTTTGGTAGAATTCGCTAATGAAGCCATCTGGTCTTGGGCTCTTAGTTTTGTTTTGTTTTCAGACTTTTGATTACGGCTTCAATTTCTTACTGCTTGTGATTATTTTGTTCAAATTATCTATGTCTCCCTGGTTCATTTTTGGGAGGTTGTAGGATTCTAGAAATTTGTCCGTTTTTTTTTTGAGATGGGCAATTAGTTGCCACAAATGTTCTCATAGTAGTGTCTTATGATTCTTTCTGTTTCTGTGGTATCTGTTATAATTCTCCACTTTCATGTCTGGTTCTTGTTATTAGGGTTTTCTCACTTTCTTTTTTTGTGAGTTTGGTTAAATGTCTCTTAATTTTCTTAATTTCGGGGGGAAATAAACAATTCTTGGTTTTATTAACATTTCAGATGGTCCTTTTTTCAGTTTTATTTATTTGTTCTCTAATTTTTATTATTTTTTTCCTTCTGCTGATTTTTGCTTTCTATTGTTCTTTTTTCAAGTTTCTTCACATATGTGGTTAAATATTTAATTGGGATGTCTCTTGGTTTTTAAAATGCACTGAATACTTGCCTCTTAGAAATGCTTTTGCTTCATACCTTTTTTTCCTGGTAGCTCTCCTCTTCATTTTCATTTACTTACAGATAATACTTAATTTTACCAATGATACCAATGATCCAGGAATTATTCAAAAGCATGTGTTTTAAGTCTCTACATGTTTGTGGTTCTTCTAGTTTTGCTTTTCCTGTTTTATTTTTTAGTTTCACTCATTATGGTCAGAGAAGTTTCTTTCTATAATTTCAATATTACTGTATTTACTAAGACATGTTTTGTGTCCCAGGATATGATTTATTCTTGATATTGTTCCATGTGTCCTTGAGAAGAATAAACAGTCTTCATGCATGTGCGTGTGTGTGTGTATTTGAAAGCTCTCTATGTGTGTCTTTAGAGATCCATATGAGCCAGTGTTTCATTTAAAGCCTTTATTTATTGATTTTCTGCCTACTATTGTAAGCGGGATACTGAAGTCTTGTATTACTAATGTGTTAATCATTATCTTCCTGTAGATCTGTCGATATTTCTTTTACTTTATTTAGGTTGTCTGTCATTGGGTGCATATATACTAATGATGATTATTTTTCTTTCTCTGTTACCCTATCGACCATAATGTAGTACCTTATCTTGCTGGTATTGTATTATCCTTACCTTTAATTGTTCTTTTTAGGTGGAAGCTTATCTTGTCTGACATTAGCATTGCAATTTCTGATTTCCTTTCCTCTCTATTGCTTTGATATGTTTTACCATAGTATTTGACTTTCAAACTATGTCTTCAGATCTGATGTTAGTTTCGTGAAAGTATACTATGAATGGGTTTTGTTTTTGATCTATCCTGTCACCCCGTCTTTTCATAGAATTCAGAACTTTCACATTTAGGATCACTATTGATTTGTAGGACTTTGTGTGATGTCATCCTTTGTTTTTGTTTGCTTTTACAATTTCTCTTTCTTCTTACCTTCAGTTATGTATATCTTTAGGGTTGGGTTTTGCGATTATAGTGTGAATTCGCTCTAGGTTTGTTACTACCATAGTTTTTTCTAAGCTGACAGTGTATCATACATACATGCTGGTACAGATTTCTTGTTATTATTTCCCTCTTTAGTATTTTTGTTTTCTCCTTTTGGTTTTGTCTTTTTTATGATTCTTTTTTACTAGTTATCACCATGCTCAGGTTTTGGTGGACATTTGTTTTTATTTCCCCTGTTGTAGAACTCTCTTCAACTATTCTTGGAAGTCAGGTTTGGTGATGGAAAAAATCTATTTACTTTTGTTTATCATCAAAAAAATTTATAGCTCCATCATATTTGAATGAAACTTTTATAGAGTAGAGTATTCTTAGTTGGTTTTTGTCTTTTAGTATTTTGAATATGTCGTTTCACTCTTTCCAGCCCCTTAGAGTTTCTACTAAGAAGCCTGATGATAGCCTAATGGGTATATATTGTGGGTTTTTTTTCTTTGTTATCTAACACTTCTGGTACTTTTTCTTTATCTTTGGCTTTTACTAATTTCTCTATGATACGCCTTGATGTAGGTGTATTTTCATTTAGAAATTTGTGTTTCCTTCAGCTTCTTGGACTTCCATGTGTCCTTTTTGTGACAAGTATGGGACATTCACTGATATAACTTCTTTAAATAGCATTTCTTCTCCTTTCTCTCCTTAACTTCAGTATTCCTTTGATCCTTATGTTTGTTTTCATGGTATCTGACATTTCTTGTAGTGTATCTTCATTTTTTTTTCCATTTTTGTTTCTCTTAATCTATGAATATTGTTTCTATGTTACTGTTTTCAGTTTCTGAGATTTGTTCTTCTGCAACAGGAGTCTGTTTATGGAATTTTTTTCTATTTATCTTAATTCTATTGAGTGCATTTTTTTATATCTAGTATTTCTTAAGGCCTTTCTTTATAGACATCATTTCCTTGCTGAAGTGATACCTATAGTCTGTCACTTATTTTCCATTTGCCTTCGAGTAACTGAATTTATCTGCTCTTTTTGTTGTTGTTTGTTTTTATAATTATTTTTCTTTCATTATTACACATTGTATATCTATATATAGGTTCCCCATTCCTCATATATATGTCAACTCACCCCGCCCTCCACCAAATCACCAAGTATTCTTTACCATTGTTCATTGGACTCCGCCACCACTTATCCCCTCCCCTATCCCATTCCGAAATCCAGTTTCAGTTTTGTGATGTTTTCTTTTGCTGTAAAGATGCTTTTAGTTTGATGCAATCCCAGTTGTTTATTTTTGTTTTTGTTTCCTATTATGCTGGAGTTAAGTCTCCAAAGGCCTCCCTAAGGCTGATGTCATGCAATGTTTTTCCTATGTTGTCTTCTAAGAATTTAATGGTTTCTGGTCTTATGTCCACGTCTCTAGTCCATTTTGAGCTACTTTTTTGTGACTGGTGTAAGAGTGATCTTGCTTATTTTTTTGCATGTGACTGTCCAATTATCCCAGCACCATTTATTGAAAGTACTTTCCTTTCTTTGTCGTATGTTTTTGTCTCCTTTGTCATAGATTAGCTAACTGTACATGAGTGATCAGTTTCTGGTGATTCAGTTCTATTTCACTGATCGATGCAGCTGTTGTTATTCCAGTACCAAAATTTTTTGATCACTGTCACTTTGTAGTATAGCTCAGTGTCTGGAGGTGTAATCCTCCAGATTCATTTTTTCCCTCAAAATTGCTTTGGTGATTCAAGATCTTTTGTGTTCCATACAAATTTTAAGATATTTTGTTCTATTTCCTGAAAATAGGCTGGAGTGATTTTAATGGGTATTTCATTAAATCTATATATTGCTTTAGGTTTGATGGCCATATTGATGATGTTCATTCTTTGCAACCATGAACAGGAGATGTCTTTCCATCTCATTGAGCTTTCTCTATTTCTTTTAAGAAGGACTTCTAATTTTCATTGTACAGGTCTTTCACTTCCTTTGTTAAGTATATTCCAAGGTATTTGATTCTTTTTAGTTCTATTTTAAAAGGTGTGATTTCCTTGATTTCTTTTTCTTATAATGTGTTGTTTGCATATAAGAATGTAATGAACTTTTGTGCATTGATTTTGTAGCCTGCCCCTTTATTTTATTATTTGATTAGTTCTAGTAATTTTTGACTCTTTTTTATTTTAAATAATTATTCAACACATTGAAATAATTTCCTATGTATAGGTTTCTCATCCCATATATATGTCAACACACCCTACCCTCCACCAAATCACCAAGTGTTCTTCCCCATTGTCCAGGGGGCTCCACCAGCAATTGCCCCCCACCTGCCCCATTCCCTTTTGGTAACCTCAGTTCTGTTGCAAATGTTTCAGGTTTAGTTATATTTCATCTGTTTCTTTGTTTTGTCTATTCACATTTCACTTATGAGTGAGGTCATTTGGTATCTATCTTTCTTCTTTTGACTTGTTTCATTTAGCATAATCCCCTCTAGTTCCATCCATGTTGATTCAAATGACAGGATTTCATATCTTCTAAGGGCTGTGTAGTATTCCATTATTTATATTTACCACATTTTGCTTATGCATTCATCTGATGTTGGGCACTTAGGTAATTTCCAGTTCTTAGTTATTGTGAATAGGGCCAGAATAAACATGGAGATACATACACCTCTGTGGATGGGTGCTTTTGTATCCAGAAGTCAAATGACAGGATCGTATGGGATTTCCTCCTTCAGTTTTTTGAGGAATCTCCAAGCTCTTCTCCACATGGGTTGTACCAATTTGCACTCCCACCAACAGTACAAAGTGTTCCCTTTGCTCCACATCCTCCCCAGCATTTGTTGTTTCCAGACTTTTGGATGACAGACAGTCTTTCAGGTGTAAAGTGATATCTCATTGTTGCTTTCATTTGTATTTCCCTGATAGCCAATGAGTAGGAACATAATTTCATATGCCTGTTGGCCATCTGTATATCCTCTTCAGAAAAGTGCCTCTCCAATTCCTCCTGCCATTTTTTTTATCAGATTGCCTGTTTTTCTGTTGTTGAAATTTTATGAGTTCTTTGTATATTTCAGATATTAAGCCTTTGTTGGAAATATCAAATACAAATATCTTCTCCCAGTTAGTAGGCTTCCTTTTGGTTTTGGTGATGTTTTCTTTTGTTGTGAAGAAACTCCTTAGTTTGATGTAGTACCAGCTGTTTATTTTTCTTTTTGTTTCATTTGATGTTGGAGTTGAGTACCCAAAGACTTCTCTATGACTGATGTCATTGAAAGTCTTTCCTGTGTGTCTTCTAAGAACTTTATGGTTTCTGTCCAAGTCCAAGTCTCTGTCCAAGTCTCTAATCCATTTTGAGTTAATTTTTGTGAACGGTGTTGGAGAGTGGTCTAGCTTCATTCTTTCGCATGTGGCTGTCCAGTTTTCCCAGCATCATTTGTTGAAGAGACTTTCTTTTTTCCATTGTATGATTTTTGGCTCTTTTGTCGTAGGTTGACAATTGACAGATTTTTTTTTTTGAATGTTTTCCATATAAATGGTCATGTTGTCCGCAAATAGTGACAGTTTTATTCCTCTTTTCCATTTCGATAACTTTTTTTTCTTTTCCTGCCTAATTTCTATGGCTAACACTGTCAGTATGATGTTAAATAGCAGTGTGGGGAATGGAGAACCTTTCCTTATTGCTGAACTTATAGGAATTAGTTCAGTTTTTCACCAGAGACTATGATGTTGGCTGTGGGTTTTTCATGTATGGCCTTTATTAAATTGAGATACCTTAATTTCTATCCCCATTTTATGCAGGTTTTTTTTTTTTAATCGTAAATGGGTGTTAAATCTTGTCAAAAGCTTTCTCTCTATCTATTGATATGATCATGTGATTTTTCTTCTTACTCTTATTGATATGGTGTATTGCATTAATGGATCTACATATGTTAAACCACCCTTGCATCCCTGGGATAAATCCTACCTGGGTCATGATGGATGATTTTTGATGTACTGGTGAATTTGATTTGCTAATATTTTGTTGAGAATTTTTTCATCTATGTTCGTTAGAGATATTGGTCTGTTATTTTCTTTCTTGGTGACATCTATATCAGCTTTTGGTATCAGTGTGATGTTAGCCTCATAGAAAGAATTTGGGAGTATTTCCAGCTTGTAAATATGTTGAAAGAGTTTGAGAAGAACAGTTATTCTTCCCTGAAGTTCTTCCCTGAAGGTTTGGTAAAACTCATAGAAAAGTCATCTGAACTGGGACTTTTATTTCTAGGGAGACTTTTGATTACATCCTCAATATCTTTGCTTGTGATTGTTCTGTTCAGGTTTTCAAATTCTTTCTGGTTAAATCATGGTAGACTGTATTTTTCTAAAACTCCTTCCATGACCTCAAGGTTGTCTACTTTATTGGCATAGAGTTATTCATAATAGTCTCTTAGGATGTTTTGTTTTTCTGTGGTATATGTTTTAACTTTCCACCTTTCTTTTCTGATTCTAGTTATTAGAGTTCTTTGTGAATCTAACCAATGGTTTGTCAATTTTATTTTTTCAAGGAACCGACTTTTGGTTTCATTGATCTTCTGGATTGTGTTTTGGTTTTCTGTTTTATTTATTTCTGCTTGAATTTTTATTATTTATTTTATTCTATTATTTTTGTCTTTAATTGTTTTTATTTCTTTAGTTGTTTTAAATTAGGGTTAGATTGTTTATGTGCAATTTTTCTTCTTTAGGTAGGTCTGAATTGCAATGAACTTCCCTGTTACAACTGTTTTTGCTGCATCCCATAGATTTTGGTAGTTTATGTCTTCATTCTCATTTGTCTCTAAATTGCTTTCAAGTTTCTCTTTGATTTCCTCTTTTACCCAAGAATCATTCAGAAGCATATTGTTTAGTTTCCAATTAATTTGTGGTCTTCCAGTTTCTTTTTGTTGTTGATTTCTAGTTTTAAATGGTCAGAGAAGATGCTAGGTATGATTTAAATCTCTGTGAATTTGTTGACATGTTTTGTCCCAACATATGATCTACCCTTTAGAATGTTCCATGTGCTCTTGAGAAGATAGTGAAATCTATAGTCATTGAATGAAGTGTGCTGCAAATGTCTGTTAAAACTAATTGTTCCAAATGATCTTTTAAAGCTGATATTTTCCTATTAATTTTCAGCCTGGTTCATCTTTCCCTTGTGAGAAAGTGGGGTGTTGAAGTCTCCTACTATGATTCTGTTGCTGTTGATGTCTCTTGTCAATTCTAATAATACTTGCACAATATATTCTTCTTCATTTGGTACATATGTTTATAAGTGTTATGCCTTGCTGAACTGACCCCTTAATCATTATATAACATCCATCTCTGTCTTTGTATGCTTTTTAGTTGGAAATATGTTTTATCAGATACAACTATGACTCTTCCTGCTTTTTTTGCAGTTGCTATTTGACTCTAGGATTGTCATCCAACCACTGACCTGAATCTTTGTTTCTCCTTTGTAAAACAGTGTTTCCTGACTGCAGAAGAAGGTTGGGTTATGCTTTTAAATCACTTGACTATTCTGTGTCATTTGACTCACGAGTTCATTCTATAACATTTAGGGTGATTATTAATATGTAGTTGCTTATTGTCACTTTGTCTTCTGTATGTTGTACCAGGCAGTGGTTTTCTTCTTCTCTTTCTCTTAGGTGGATGGAGTGTGAATGTGCTTTGATTTGTTCCTTTTTTGTTTTCATCTTTGTTTTTTTCTCCCTGGATATATATTTTGAGGTTACCTTGAAGTTAGCATGAAGAATTGTATGCTTATTAATTTTGTCAGTTTTTTGTATATATATATTTATGTCTTAACATTATTAGTTATAATGTGATCTAATGAAACAAAATACAATTATTATACATCTACAGAATGGTTTAATGAAATCTTAGATATATTATTTCAAGTATGGTTCTCATAAAATTTTTTTCAAAGTGTTTATTTGGTTTATTTAATGAAGTAATTAAAGCAAAATACAATAGCATAGCAAATTTAAAGTTACTTCCATTGGGGTTGTTTTTGTCAGTTTTTGAATTTTGCATACATGGATTTAGTTGATATGCATTTTGTTCTGTCATGGTTCTCTTCAACCCATTGCTATTCTTGAATGTAGACCTGTCTTTGTTGTTAGAGTGAATGATGTCATAGCTAATTATGGTTATTAGTATACATTGCTGCATGTAGCTATTAATTTGTAGGTTTTTACTAATTCAACATTTTGTTGTGTGTATATATTAGAATTTATTTAACTAATTCTCCTACTGGTAGTAATCTGGGTGGTTTCCAGAACTGATCATTACAAATAAGCTAATATGAACATGTTGTGCATGTCATTCTGTGAATAGGCACAAGAGTCAACTCAAATTGAATTAAAGACTAACATAGTAAAATTTGAAATGTAAAATTTTTCACAAAATGGTAACTTCAGTTCTATTGTCAGTGTTCAAGAATTGATTTTTTTGTTTTGTCTCTTCATTTGCTTTGTTTCTGTATATTACCACTTATGAATGAGATTATATAGTTTTTGTCTTTCTCCTTCTGACTATTTCACTTAGCACAATACCCTCTTGTTCCATCCATATTTTCTTAAATGAAAGGATTTCATCTTTTATTAGGCTATTGTATTCCATTGTGCATATATACCACGTCTTTATCCATTTATCTGACCATGGGCTTTTAGGTAGTTTCCAATTTTGATTATTGGAAAAATGTTTCAATAAATATGAGGGTTCATATAGCTCTGTAAATTAGTGGTTTTGTATTTTTCTTGATAAATACGTAGGAGTGACATGATGGGGTTTACAGGATTTCTGTTCTCTAATTTTTGAGGAATCTCCATAATGCTTTACATAAAATTCGAACCAACTTAACGGTTCCCTTTTCTGTGTATCCTTGCCAACTCTTGTTTTCAGACTTTTGGGTAATAGTCATTTTCACAACTGTGAGACAATATTTCATTGATGTCTTCGCACTTCCCTAATGACAAGTGAAGAAGATCATCTTTTCATGTGCCTGTTGACTACATGCCTTCTTCGGAGAAATGTCTTTTCAGTTCTGCCCATTTTTTGATTAGGTTATTTATTTTTCTATTGTTGGGTTTTTGAGTTCTTTACATATTTTGAATATCAAGACCTTATCAGTCTCAGAGAAGTCTTTGAGGACTCAATTTTAGTGTAGGGGACATGAAACCAAAAATAAACAAATGAGATTACATCAGACTTTTGCACAGTGAGAGAAACTATCACCAAACTAAAAGACATCCTACTGACTTGGAGACAATATTTGCACATAATTTAGTTTCTATACTTTCTAAGTGAAGGAGAGGAGATACATTTTTCACTGCATACTGATGAACTCATAAGTATCCCCATGTAACGTTTTAACAAGCATTCATTTCAAACAATTTTAAAAATATGTTTTCCTCTTTTAGGAAGCATATTAAATTGATATTTAAAATATCTTCTTGTATATTAATGTTAAAATAATTTTTGTTACATTGGAGTTAGGGATCACTGACATTCTAATTACTATTTGGAAATTTTATTGATTTTTTTGCAGAAAAATACATAACTGATTTTATAAATAACCTCTGTAAATTGAAAAATAATATATATTCAGTGTTCTTTATAAAATTCTAGAAATATTGAGGGTATTCAAATTTCTTACATTGTTTATATTCTTAACCTATTGAATTTTGAATAAATAAGTCATTGTATCCTAACATGAATCTCTTTTGAAAGAAAGGTGGCAATCTTTATTTTAATACTCTTGTTTTATATATGTTTTGCTGCTACACTGAGGACATAATATTGTAGCTTCTCTCAATATGAACGCTCTGCATTTATTCCACTAATGCAAAATAAGACATTTTTCTGAGTACTATGTCACCTAATGTAAAATTGTTTATTATCTTATGATATTTTGCTGGTTTTCATCTAATTTATTTTTGCCTATTTGCTAAAATTTTGTTTTTAGTATAAAATCACATGCATATGAATTTACATTCTTTTTTTTAAAAAATCGTATCTTTTCTCCTTAATTTAGATACATTGCAATAAACTTTATTTTTCTCATTTATCTTAGTTGATTTTACAGACCATATTTATTGTTCTATTTAACGCACTTTTCCCACAAATATGTATTTTGTAGAATTAATGCTTTACTTCATTCTATTTGATTCCTTTCATAACATGTCTTTTTTGTGCCAAATTTGTATTTTCCTAGTCATCGCCTTAATTTTTAGAAAAAATATGTATAACTAAAGATTTTGAGAAATATGTTTTTCTTTAACAGCCTTTGCATATAAGCTTTTTCTATCTCTAAAAATGTTTAAATCTATTCCATGTTACCAATATACTGAAATGTCATTATGTTTTAATGAGATTTTACATGTCATTATAATTTATAATAAAATTATTATGATTCCTCTCTCATAGTTTTCTTGGGATCTCAAAATTTTATATATATAAAAGTTGAAACTTTATTATATTATTGTGATTTCTGTCTTATCATTTGTATGTAAGAGGTTCTAGCCAATGGGGTCTCTCAGGGAAAAGAGAGTTCTGAAAATAAATACCTAAGTCTTCTCTTAAAAACTGTTAGTTTATTTTGGGAGACAGACACATAACCCACCTATTCAAATCCAAACATATCAGTGATGAATAGAGATGAACTGAATTTCTAGTTGGGGAAGAAAATATGGACAGAAGAAAAAGCATGAGAAAAATTAAAAGGGAAGATGTTAAAGTGACCGTATGTTCACACACTAAACAGTGAGGGAGTGACTCTAAAGTCAAAGACATGGGGCTGAATGGTAAAGGCTACAACTAAAAATGATAATGGATATGTTCATGAGAGGATGGAAGAAGGGATTTTATCCTGTATGCAATATGAATACTCGACAGATTTAGTTTAAGGTCATGCTGTGAAAAGGTTTAGCTTAAGAATGATAATTCAGGTAATGAGTGGAATATGACAGAGAGAGTTAACACACTAGGAAGTATATGAATAAAAGTGGTGGAAGACTAAATGGAAGCAGGGAATTTATTTAAAGGCATTTCGGCACACCAAAACAGGTATTCAAAACTCATTAACAAATTGTATGTAGCTCTTATTGGAGTTGGAGTAAGCAGAATTGTCTCTTTAGATTTCAATGATTGGCAGATGCTTTAAACAAGATGGAAAAGCAGCTTTATGTGTATAAATTTGTTTTGGTAAATAGTAGAATTTATCTATCTGATAATTCAGATGACAAACTTCACCTTTCTGTTGTTTTAACAGTGTGTACATAATCATTCTGATTCTTAGTTTGTACATGGTAAGACAGATAAATTAGTTCTTCTCAAGGGATTATTATGAATATAAAATAGTATATGTGCATGTATAACTATTTCTAAAACTATATATTAACTATATTATTATTATTTGTATTCTTAACATACTTGAGAATTCTATTAAAGAGCAATATAGATGTTTAGTGTTTGGGAGGTGAATTGAAATGAATCTTGCACTTAGAAAAAGTTTAATATTGGAGCAATAATTTTATATGGTTATTGGAAGGAATTATGGAAAGATGATGGCAAAAACAAAGAACCTAGAGGTCTGTTTCAGGTAATTTCTGGGCAGTGGTAGAGGGGAAACTACAGTACTTCCCTTTTAAGACTTAATGGAATTAAGAAGAGTGAAAACAGTGGAGATATAGGTTATCTTGTGTGAGAAGAAGAGAAAGAAGCAGATGTGAACTAGATAAACTTTTTGTCCATTGTCTAGGTGGAAAGGGCTCAACACGTTTGAAGGCCAGGCTGAGGGTGTCATTCAAAAGTCAGGTTATGGATTCAAGGAAAGGAGTACAGTAAAAACACTGAGGAGAACAGGAAAAGGAGTCAACAAGAAAGTATCGATTTTCCTCGTTCATATAAATGATCATGTAGTGCTATGTTCAAGATGAAAAAGAAAACAAATCTGCAGTGGATTAAGAATTTGCATAAAATCTCAACACATAGCTCCAAATCTTATATTTTCACTAGTTACTCCTAGGGTGTCATGTAATAAGATATATCCATCATCTTTGGGGCCCTTTCAAGTATGACAAAAATCAGAGGATGCCCTTTAATTTTTAGATTTTGTTTTAGCTCCTTATCATTTCTTACGTCTCATTCATCCTGTATCTGATTATCCACATTTCCAAAGTAAGTACATTTTACAAAAGAAGGTATTTCTATTTTCTGCTACAGGCACATATTCCTGCAGACTGTTATATTTCAAATGCAACCTTTGGGAAAAACATGTAGAATCAGTAAGTCCTGTATGTCATAGAAATAGGTAGAAAACAGTGAATGCAATATAAAATTGCCATCTGTTTTTTGCTACTCTAAACTGACAAGACAGGCAAAATAGCAACTATTGTCCTTGAGAAAATTGGACTTGTCAAATACAACATCCAAAAAGGAAAAATAATAAACAAAATCAGTGTTTTCCTTGGTTGCTTTACTAGTGGCCAAATAGCATATGAAATTAATTTATTTTTTTTCAGTTCTATTACCAAGTAGAATAAAAATACCAGTGAAAGAATATAGATACTCATCAAGTAGAGGAATGCTTCTGAAATTTTCTTTACTTGATTTTAGATAATAAACTTATTTTGCTTTACAATATTAGGAGATATCTAAATTGTGATTATATTGTTAGAAATTTTTATTATGATTTTGTCCTTGCTGGTCCCTACACTTCATGCCATTGCAGAGTTAATTTGGAGTGTATAAAACTGCATTTACCAGTATTAAGCTATAATGATGTAAAACATTTCGATTCAGTAGTCTTTTCATATTTGGTCAATAGCCAGCAATTGCCATTAGTGAAAAGTAAAGCACCTACAAGAAGCGCCAAGTCGGTAAGAGAAACAAATCAAAGGGAGATGAAGTGATCTGTAATGAGCAGAGAAAAATCAATAAGGGAAATAAGAGCCTACCTTTTAAAATGAATGAATAAGAGAACTGCTGATGTTTGAACTATGTTTCATGTAAGTAGTCATTCTGAGCAGGAAAGCTTAGCACAAAGATGCTTCCTGCTTGCTCTTATTCTCCTTGATTGTGAGCCTGTTTTAAAATTCTGCATATTGATTGTACCTGGTAATTCAGTGAAAAATGTCCTATTAAAAAATCACAGAGAATGAGGCAAACTTAAAGCAAGGTCTTTACTTCGCAAAACTTTTTCTCTACAATAGTGAGCTATACACCTGATTGTTATTCTAGACTACAACACTCTTAGAAGCTTAAGTCAGCTTGAATAGAGTGAGAGCAGCATGTGAATTTTCAGTCCAGTTTGTAGGTTGGCCTTAGGGCTAACTTATTTCAATGTTCTGCCTCAAAGTATTGTAGAAAACTTCTTAGGAAAACATCAAAGAGGAATTCATAAGTCCTTGAAGGGTAAACTTGTTTCATGGATCCCAGGAGGGTAACTGGGAACATTTACAAGAATGGAGATTGTGGCATCTTAAAGTTATAGGTACAATAGTTTTGCTGTTCTATTTAACTATTTCTGTTTGGAAAAAACAAACACAAAATAGAAATGACTCAGCTACTTACTAACAAATGACCTTTCTAGTAAATTCATTGCTTTAACTGAAGAATGCACAAAAGCAGGAGAATTTAGGATTTTAGGGGACTCACTTAAGTTCGCTGCTCAGGTTCACTGTTGCTTTTTGTTTCCTAAGGATGAAACAGAAAATTTCCAAGATAGAGAGCAAGGGTCACCTTTATTCATGGACATTTTTTGGAGGTTACAAGTGGGATTTCATCTTCCCCCTACTACCTAAATTGTTTTATTAACTCAAATCTTTGGATTCCACGTTAGGCGTTCTGTGGCTACCAGTCTTAAAGATGACTTCTCAATGCCACTGATATTCTCACCTGTTATAAATTGTTTTAGGATTGGTCTAACTGATGAATCAAATATAGCAGAAGGGATATATATCATTTCTGAAATTAAATTATAGGAGATTATTATTTCCATCTTGGTTGTGTTTCTCTCTGACTCTTGGATCATAGGATCTGGGGGAAACGCTTTCAAGAGGTGCTTATGGTAAAGAGCTAAAAATCTCTTACTAATATCCGCAATATGAGCTTGGAAACAGATTATCCAGTCCCAGTTAAGGCATAGATATATAGATCACCTAACAAGTTGGCTGTAAACTGAGAAATCGTGCCAGAAACACATAGATAAACTGCTTGTGAATTCCTGACCCCCAAACCTGTGACATAATAAAAGTTTCTTATCTTAAGCCATTGAATTTTATGTCAAAGTTTTATGCAGATAAGTAACAGGTAAGCAATATGCAGTATTTCTATCTATACTGGTACAGAACTTCTCATTTATGATTTTTTTTAAATAAATGATGAAAAACATTCTTTCACTTTATGAATATTAGTGATAGAATGGAACCAAATCCTGGAGATTTAAAAGAAAAAAAAAGTTCTATTCTGCTTTTAGAATTTTAGTAATCTTATTTGCTTCATGGTGTCTGGGGCATTTGACAGTCACTAAGATTAGGGGCAATTAAAAAGTGCAAAGGTTTGCATTCTTCAGTTGTGCATATTTGCAGTCCTTTCTCCAAGCAATTGTGGTTTCTTGCACAAGTCTATATGTATAAGTTGAAGATAACAATGATGCGCTGGGTTGTTAAAGAGATAAAGTGAGTAAATGTATGTAAAGTACTTCAAACAATGCCTGGAATTTTGTTAATTAATTTATACTAATATATAATATGTCCCTTTCTATATTATCTCCTTTTCATCACTGGAAATGAAAGATCTCATTAGGAAGAGCTCAACTTTACATAGTGATGTTTACTTCTAATCCAGTTTATTGTCCCAGAATATATTTTCCTGAATTCTTATCATGATCTTGTTTCTTAAGATATTCAACTCTACGCTTAAGTATTTGGGGTTCATTCCTTTGCTAGAATTAGTTCATTAGTTACATTTCAAATTTAAATATAACCAACCTATTAACTTACAGGTCATGTTAAATCAGTATAACCACCAAAAAATTGTCAATAAATGTTCTTTTATGAGAAAAAGAAACTATGGATTTAGGTGCTATTTTTCCCTTAGCCCAAGAGAGTAATAAAGAAAAATATTAGTAAACTAGGTTTGAATGAAGACTCTGTCATATAATAAGAAGTTCAAAATATATTTCCAGTGCAGATTTTGACATAATAAATATCTTCCTTTAAAGCAATAGATTTTTCTTATTGTTAAAAAAATAATTTAGCGATACCTTAACAGTATAATGACTCAATCAGAAAGTACTAAGGAAATAAATTTATAAATAAGTTAAAAAGTCATACAGATCCCTTTAAGAACTAGGTAATAATATTTCTAGTACTTGATAAAGACATGTGTTAAATTTCATCCAGTCTAATATGCCATGAATTATAAGATGCTTCCATTAAGCTATTAACCATTAAGAAAGAAAAAAATATGCTGACAATAAAAGCTATGATAAAATGCTTACTTACGACTTTCTACTTTTTGGTTTATGTATTGAAAGGATTTCTGAGACATTTTTGATATATCTTAATCTTATTTCCTATTTGTACATGAAGACTAAAGAAAATATGAGCCAAAAAAATTGGGCAACTTATGTTTACATGAGATGCTGATTCTACTGACTCACTTTGTATCTCAGAATGATCCGTGTACCTTTTTTCCCCATAAGATTTCCTTCGACATCAAGAGTACAGAAGATGCAGTGTTTAATAAAAGTGTGAACATTGTCTTCTCTGAGATCTTCTTTGAAGGGACTGACACTCATTCTGCAAGTTTTGATGCACACACAATTTTAAGTAAGTTGTTTTTCTTTCTAATCTGCAAAAATGATAAGATCCACTACAATTTTAGAGATGGTAGGACAGCAGAACAATATGAACATTAGTAGCTAACTCTGGTCAGGAAAGAGTACTGATGTCAGGATATTAAATTGAAAGAATTTGTTAGAGAACTACTCACAACAGTATTAGCTAAAATGGTAAATAGAGGTAGGTAAGACAACCAAAGGTTAGCCACTGGAAAAACCCGATCTCAAGTTTAGTTTGGAAAAATAAAAAGGTGAGGAGGTGGTGGTATTAAGGTATTATTTGTGCAATGCCTGGCAGAGACTGAAACTGTGGAAAGAAGATGGAATTACAGAAAAATAAATTGGTCGGAACTGGAGTCATGGAGGAGATGCCTGACTAGAGATGCTTTCTAAAACAGAGGAGGCAACTTGTCTCTTCTCTGCTTCTCCCTAAGTTGCTCACACTTACCTTCCATTAATTGAAGCTAAAAGGAAAACAGCTGGAAAAAAGGTTTGGAGAAAAGAGTTTGCAGAGTCAGCAGAGCAAGGGACAGGTTATGAAGGAGACCTGAGAGCAAACATGGAAATGCCCAGCAAAAAAAAAAAAAAAAAAAAAGTTTTTTATATATATTTTGTTAATTTAATTTGTCAAGAGAGAAAGGAAGAAAAGAGAGGAAGAAGCATTTTGAGGGAAAGGGAAAGGAAGTACTTTTATTAATTTATGTTTTAGTGATTCCTCTCAGTCTCTTGTCCGAGGTTCTATTTTTGGAGCTTTATATAGTCTATGCCCAAGTTACAGGTCTTGTGCCTGAGCTACCAGGGTACACCACAATCCCCACCAAAAAAAAAAAAAAAAGCATTTCAAAACTGTTTGATATCATATGATATTTCTCTACTACTGTCCTTATCGCTATAATGCATGTTCTTTTATAACCCACTTTTATACTCACAATGTCTCATAGCATATGTCTATTTGTAGAGCTCTATTGTGGGGTGTTTTCTGTTGTTGTTACATTGGGTATAGCATTGTCTGGGTACAATTTATTAAATAGACTCCTAAATAATTTTTGCCTTTCTATGTTATCTATATGCTTTCACTCATTTTTATGTTTTTTTGCATAATACATATTTTGTTGCCTTCTCCTGAAAAAGTATAAGCCCCACAGATTCTTTTATGTTTCTTTCATATTTTGATTCTAGTGAAGATTCTTAATTATTTTTAATTTCTGTTATCAATAAAGCTTCAATACACATGTTTATTAAATTATAAGTTTATGATAATAAAAGATCTTCAAATTATCTTTTTCTTAAGGACGCACTTGCTGCAGTAGAGATCTCGTTTGCAGGGGTCATATGTATGTTTCCTCACATTCTGTAATTCCACATGCTAACTACTGAATAGTCATTTGGGTTAGAGATTTAAATTTTAAATTTTAGTTTATTTTGCTATCAAATGAGGTTATAATAATTCCCATTTCGTAGTTTATTTTAAAGCTACATAAAATACGTCTGGCACATAACACTTTCAAAATTATTTCCATCTCTCCATTTCCCATTACTCTTAAACTCCTCCAACCAATTTTCTCTTACTAGTATATGTTCAATAAATGATATACTTGGAAGTAATTTACTTTCAGTTAGTTCAAATCTTGTTCCCTGCCACTAAAATTGAAGAGTCTGCCTAGTAGTAAACACCAGGAAAAATGTAATCTACAAAATGAAGACTGATCTACAGAAGCTGGTTTGCTAAAAGCAGCTGAGCTGTCAGCTGATACAGTTTATCCATTGCTTTCTTTTGAAATAA